>OX578135.1:67820414-67852914 GCA_951213105.1 Amaurobius ferox | reverse complement strand
TTGAACCAAGTTGATGTTTCAAGAAAATAGTTTTAAATGGTAGTTTAAAAGAACCGGAAGTTAAAATTGTTAATGAACCACGAACCCCTTCAAAGACATATTCAAAATCCATATTAAGCTCTATTTATATCCCATCCTGAGACACAGATGTTGCAAAGAACATTTTAAAATCAAAAGTGGAAAAAAGACGGAAGTATACATCCTTGATTAATCCCGAAGTCCTTCCGAAATTTGATACAAAATGCATATCATCTGTCGTCTATGCTCTTTCTACAACTAATCCTGAAAAATAGATGTTGCAAGTTAAATGTAAATTTTTTAATCGAACGTGACAACTCGGCAACAAGAGGAGAAAATCCTTAATGAGTCTCCTATCCCCTTCAAAATTAAATGTTGAATTCTCATCAGTTTTCAGCTATATTCATTGTCAATTCTGAAAAATTACCAATCGTACTATACTAAATTTTGCTATATTACTTTCCTTATATACATAATATATAAGGAAAGTATTGTGACGGGTTCGAAAATTCGAATTCGAGTTTTTGACGGGAGAGCACGTCTCAAGCATCCCTGATCACGATTCGAACATTTTTGAGGTGATGTGTGTGAAAGTATATATGTATGTGTGAGTGTGTCAGTGAGTCTGTGGAGACGATATCTCACGAACAAATGGAGCGATTCAAATGAAATTTGGTGCAAAAATCACAATCCGTGAATACTGGAAGCCTATTGTTTTTAAACACAATCGAATGTTCGGAACCCACCTAAATTTTCGAGTGAAATTTTGAAAAAATCATCAAAAATCAAAAAATCAAAACCTTTAATAAAATTATGCAAATAGACATTTCTTATGTAATTTTTCTTAGAAAATGATTGGCATAAACTGTAGAACGCTAGCATTAACCGTTTTCAAGATATTGCACATTTTTCAAATAAATTTATCAAAAAATCAAGTAATATAAAGAAAATATTAACTGTTAAGGAACATGTTCACATTTCATATGTAATATCATGCTATAAATTTGGCGACATCATTCTCGTAGATCTAAATTGTTCCATTCACGAGAAAAGATACTTTGAGTAATACTTTTGTATTTGAATGCCAATAGTCATTTATCTGCTGTAAGAATAACATATTTCTCCGTCCATAACGCTTGGCGAGATTTTGGCGAGGAATTTGGCGGAATGTCGCCAACTTGGCGACTTTTTTTAATGTTGCCAAATTAGCGAAAATTTCGCCAAATGGATAAAAATGACGCTAAATTCATGAAAATGACGACTCTTTGACGAAAATTCAATATCTCGGAAAGAATATAAAGATCTACTATAAAAATAATCTACTTTTTACTTTCCTTATATACATAATGTATAAGGAAAGTATTGTGACGGGGTCGAAAATTCGAATTCGAGTTTTCGACGGGAGAGCACGTTTCAAGCATTCCTGATCACGAATCAAGCATTTTTGAAGTGATGTCTGTGTGTGTGTGTGTGTGAAAGTGTGTGTTTGTGTGTGTGTGTGTCAGTGAGTCTGTGGAGACGATAACTGACGAACGAATGGACAGACTCGAACCAAATTTGGTACAAAAATCACAATCCGTAAACACTGGAAGCCTATTGTTTTTATACGCAATCGAATGTTCAGAATCCCCCCTAAATTTTCGAATGAAATATTGAAAAAATCGTCAAAAAATCAAAACCACTAATAAAGTTACGCAAATAGACATTTCTTATGTAATTTTTCATTAGAAAACGATTGACATAAATTTTAAAACGCTAACATGAATCGTTCTCGAGATATTGCACAATTTTCAAAAAAATTATCAAAAAGTGATATAAAATAGAAAAAAAAATTTCCTATTGAGAAACATGTTCACTTTTCTTATGTAATATCATGCGATAAATTGGGTGACATCAGTCTCGTGGATCTAGCTCGTTCCATTCATGAAAAAAGATACTTTGAGTAATACTTTTATATTTGAACGCCAATAGTCATTTATCTGCTGTAAGAATAACTTTTTTCTTCGTCCATAACGCTTGGCGAGATTTTGGCGACAAAATTGGCGGAATGTCGCCAACTTGGCGACTTTTTGAAATGCTGCCAAATTAACGAAAATCTCGCCAAATGGATAAAAATGACGCTAAATCAATGAAAATGACGACTAATTGTCGAAAATTCAATATCTTGAAAAAAATATTAGTATCTACTATAAGAAAAACCTATTTTTTTTACTGTAAAAGTACATTCATTACATTATATAAGGAAAGTCATGTGTTGCCCACATCAGATTTTTTAACTGCAAACGGAGTAAATTCATTGCACTATATAAGGAAAGTCATCATCAGATTTTTTTGTTTCATAATCACGTTGATCTTACGGTAGAAAAAGGAACTCTACCACAGATCGACGTTAAATGCAGTGGGAAAAATTTGTGATTTAAAAGTCATTCGTACTAGGTTTTCGTAATTTATTACCCAAAATTAAACGATAAATTTATTTGAAAATGGGGTTTAAAATTTCGTTCGTAATAAGATTTCATTTTCAGTTTAGTAATGATCGTAATAATTAGTTTCAAATCATGAAATAGGAGAGCGAAATATCAATTTTAACTGCTATGTTTTCTTTTCGTTCATAAATTTTATTTTCCCTTGTCAGTTCACGGGTGTCAGTTGACTATATAAGGTGATTCAAAAAAGATGGGCCAAAATTTTCCAGGTGGTAGTATACACCAAACCATGTATTTTCCCTGACAGTTTACCGGATCGGAAATGAAACTTAAAGGTCTTACAGGGCAATAGATTGGGCCAGGTGGTCCCATAGCTTGGCCTCCTCAATCGCCCGATCTGTAGTGTCTTGATTTCTTTTTGTCTGGATATCTGAAAATACTCGTCTTGAATCTGAAGAGGAACTCGTCGCCAGAATTTCGGCCGCTGCTGTCGAAGTCCGCGATATGACTGGTCTCGTCGAGAGTGTTCGATAATCCTTCCATCGCCGCTGTGAGACGTGCATTCAGGTTGATGGTCCCTCTTTTGAACCATTCCTGTAATTATTGTTTATAAGGTATCATTTTATAACTATTAAGTCATTCTTGTGTTTTCGACTCACCTCATCGATTTCACCATTAAGCGCCCACTGCCGCCTTTATGTTTCATTTCCGATCCAGTAAACTACGACGAAAATTGCTTGGTTTGGTGTGTACTATCACCTCGTAAAATTTGGCCCATCTTTTTTTAATCACCGTGTATAGACAGGGCCGTTTTCTTACCATATGAAAAGCAGACAAATAATGTGGGATCACAGTTATTCAGGAGTTCTTCTCAAGATTCCGTACCTCTTTTTCGTACCTACCATTTCGTACAATTTTTTAAATATCTTATATTACTCCTTACCGCAACTTTTGAACATAATATCTGTCTGAGCAGAAAAGTATATATCAATTTAAGGGGGTACGGTACCCAAATTTCTAAAATCTGCAATTTTATATATTTATTTATTTATTCAATTTACGTGGCACTACAGTTGAAATCCAGTTACAGTAGACTCACAAATATAAAAAGAACAGAACATAAAATACAATAATACTAAGTAGTATACATGTCAAGCACATCTAAACAGGCTTTTACTTTCCTTATATACATAATGTATAAGGAAAGTATTGTGACGGGGTCGAAAATTCGAATTCGAGTTTTCGACGGGAGAGCACGTTTCAAGCATCCTTGATCACGAATCAAACATTTTTAAAGTGATGTCTGTGTGTTTGTGTGTGTGTCAGTGAGTCTGTGGAGACGATAACTGACGAACGAATGGACCGATTCGAACCAAATTTGGTGCAAAAATCACAATCCGTAAACACTGGAACCTTATTGTTTTTATACGCAATCGAATGTTCAGAACCCCCTAAATTTTCGAATGAAATTTTGAAAAAATCGTCAAAAAATCAAAACCACTAATAAAGTTACGCAAATAGACATTTCTTATGTAATTTTTCATTAGAAAACGAATGACATAAATTTTAGAACGCTAATATGAACCGTTCTCGAGATATTGCACATTTTTAAAAAAAATTATCAAAAAGTCACATAAAATAAAATAAAAAAAATCCTATTGAGAAACATGTTCACTTTTCATGTGTAATATCATGCGATAAATTGGGTGACATCATTCTCGTGGATCTAGCTCGTTCCATTCATGAAAAAAGATACTTTGAGTAATACTTTTGTATTTGAACGCCAATAGTCATTTATCTGCTGTAAGAATAACTTATTTCTTCGTCCATAAGGCTTGGCGAGATTTTGGCGCCGAATTTGGCGGAATGTCGCCAACTTGACGACTTCTTGAAATGTTGCCAAATTAACGAAAATCTCGCTAAATGGATAAAAATGACGCTAAATCAATGAAAATGACGACTGATTTTCTAAAATTCAATATCTTGGAAAGAATATTAGTATCTACTATAAGAAAAACTTATTTTTTTTACTGTAAAAGTAGTAAATTCATTACATTATATAAGGAAAGTCGTGTGTTGCCCATATCAGATTTTTTTTAAAATAGGCAGGAGTCAAATTAAATATATCAATATCAGTATAATAGGTATTATATAGATCAACAAATTTATAGACAGAATAGCATTTCATGTAATTGTGTTTAACAGTAGTTTTGTGAAACAAAGTTTTTTCCCTAGTATTATTTACAGGTGTATGAAATTTCAGGGAAGAAAATAAAGTGGGGCAATTAATAGTGTTATTTAAAACTTTACAATAAAACATGAGGCAGGACCATTTTCTTCATTTTTCAAGATACATTAAATTATATATTTGTCTGAGGTGACTCGTATGCATATCATAGGGATAATAGCCAGTCAATCTGTAATCCAGAGTGCGTAAAACTTTATTTTGCACGACTTCTTTTCGTTGAGAATGCAGACTGTAAACAGGGTCCCAGATCATTGCACAATATTCCAAAATTAGTTTAACAAGGGTATTATAAATGCAAATAATGGTATCAGACCCGACACAAACACGAGATCGTCTTAAGGTGCAACCACGTCTTTAGTAGGCTCTTTTAATAGTATTATCGACATGTCTCTGAAAGTTAAAAGTATCATCGAAAGTGACACCCAAATCAATAATATGAGTACATTTGAAGTTACAGTTGTAATCTTTTGTATTCAGGTAGATTTTAAGTATAGTAAACAAAATGTGATATTCAAAATTTTAAAACTTAAAAAAAAAATATTTTTTTGAATTAAAATTTCAAAAATTTGACACGTTTCCTGTTTGATATAAGTAGAAAAATAATTTTTCTAAAATTTTAATTTGAACATTTTTTAACATAAAAATATGTAAAAAATAAATTGTCTTCACACTTTTTTTTAAATATGAATCAGAAAAAATTTAATAAAAAATAATGTAAAAAAACATGATTTTGTACCACAAATATTGCTTTCGAGAATCATAATAAAAAAACAAACACATATTTAAGCAATTGCTGAAGACAAATTAAAGAAAAGTATATATATAGCATTTGCTCCAAATTTCATTCATATCCGTGCAGTAGAAATTGACTTATATCAATTTAAATTTATAAAAATGTCGAAAATCACGTCTTTGAGAACAAATGCATTAAAGTTTAAAAATTATGCAAAATAGCTGTTTATGAAGGTATTCATCTGAAACAAAAATTCAGTAATCTTTTACACACAAGAAATATATTCCAAGTTTAAATTTTAATAAAATGTTAATATATGTACAAAAAATAAATTTTAAAAATTGAAAAAATGATAAAAAAAATTTCATCGACATTTTTATATTCAGAGAAAAATATGAAAATTGCTGCTGTTTTAACCATAATATATTATAAATAACTATTGAACACACAAATTCAAAGATAATACATTATATTAAAACGTTTAAATGTATGTAAAAACAATATTGCTAACTAACACATTTCAATATCCACCAACTAGAACGCAAATCTTTGAGAAGCACATCTTTCAACTGGCCTTGCGCACTTGCTACAGTTGTGTTATTCACAAATTTCTAATGCTTACTAAAAGTTCACGAGTTTAGGTAAGGCAAATTCATAAATGAACAAAAATATTCAGCTTCTGCATGACCTTTTCCCAATTCAACAAATGCATGCACAAATCGGCGATTTACGTCAAAAGTTTTACAGGTTTTTCAGTAGACAATTTGTCCGAAGAAATCACTGTAGATTTAAAGATGTGCACTTCAGGATATCTTGTGCAAATCCATAGTTTTTGCCAATATCAACAGACAGGTTATTCTTGTTGCAATGTGAACATTTGCAGAGATCTACAGTCTGTTGCAAGCATTTCAACTTGACTAAAATATATTCATTCGAATTATCTGAAGGAATGTCTGCTTTTGTAGACAAATCTTTTTGCAGTGCTTCTGTTCTTGTCACAATGGTGATTTTTCTGGAAATATCTGTATTTATATCAGTCATTTTGCTGTTTCATCAACTCAGCTTTTCTTACTTGAGATTTCTTTAGATAATTTTGTCCCATATTTACTGTTTGAAACTTGTGTAAACAAATCACTTAAAATTATATAATTATCACATAAATTATAGATGTATTAACAACAAAATATATTTAACAGCACATTCAACAACAATAGCCGTTTTCGAAATCGAAATAAACGTCAAATTTTTCACATCAAATATCTAATTTACGTTCAAAATAAGCAATCCAAAAGATACTATTACTTCACTTCAGTTCAAAGAAGTGTTAGCTAATATATTTCACTTCGCTTCTTCCATCCAACAAAAAGAAACTTTATTTTCAACTGAGAGAAATAGATATGTAGAAGTTTCACTTTCGCTTGTTTATGTTACAGTAACAGACGAAAATGGGCGTGACTGGTGACAACTTTATCTTGGGTTAATATATATATATATATATTTATATTTAACCCGTAAACTGATTACTAGCGGTTTTAGTGTTGATTTGTCGACCTGGTTATATTCTTATATTTCAGATAGACTGTATTCTGTAAAGTACTGTGGTGTAAACTCTAGACTATACACTAATTCCTCTGGTGTTCCTCAGGGATCAAATCTGAACCCACTCCTTTTTTTAATTTTTATTAATAAAATTCGCCGGATTTTTAAAACTGCTAAATGTCTTATGTTTTCAGGCGATTTGAAGCTTTATATGAAAATTTGTGAACTGATGCAGAGAGATCTAGATGAACTGTATAACTGGTCTGTACTAAATAAACTCCATTTAAATATTTCTTAATGCTATGTTATGAGCATTGCTAGGATCCGTAATATTCTTAATTATAATTATATTTTAAATAATTCATCTCTATCTCGATGTACTTATATTATTGATTTAGATGTAACTTTCGATGATACTTTTAACTTTCAGAGACATATCGATAATATTATTAAAAGAGCCTACCAAAGACTTGGTTTCACCTTAAGACGATCTCGTGTTTCTGCCAGTTCTGATACGATTATTTGTATTTATAATACCTTGTTAAACAAATTTTGGAATATCGTGCAATGATTTGGAACCCTGTTTGCAATCTGCATTCTCAACGGATAGAAATCGTGCAAAATAAACTATTACGTACTATTGATTACAGATTGACTGGCTATTGTCCTTATGATATACATACGAGGGAACTCAGACAGAATATAGTTTAATGTATCTTAAAAAAAGAAGAAGCTGGTCCTGCCTCTTGTTTTATTATAAGGTTTTAAATAATACTATTGATTGCCCTATTTTCCTTTCTTGCCTGGAAATTCATATACCTGTCAATAATACTAGGAAAAAAACTCTTTTACACAATACCACTGTTAAACACAACTACATTAAATGCTATTCTATCTATAAATTTGTTGATCTATATAATACCCATTGTGCTGATATTGATAGATTTAACTTGACTCCTGCCTGTTTTAAAAAAGCGAGATTTTATGGGTACCATACCCCCCCCCCCTTAAATAAGTTGTGAATGCATTAAGGCCCATACGATCCTATTACAAATTAAATAAATTGAAAATTTCGATCATTATATTCAATTATAGAAGCTCAAAACATTAATTAGGAAATATCGTCAACATTTTATTGTCAAAAACGGGGCAAAATGTATCAATAGTATATTTGGCCACGCCCATTTTTCTTTCATAGTGAGTCCTCTTTAGATAGTGAAATATTGTTCTTTTCAATAAATATTAAAGTATGTAAAATTTAATTGGATTATATCATTTAAAAGGATTATATCATTTAATTGGATTATATCATTTAATTATCATTTTTATCTCTATTTCAGCAAGTAAAAGGGTGACCACGGAAAATATAAAAGAAAATTTCAGTGTGGATTTCGTATCGTCCCTAATTCTGCAATATCAAATCTAAATTTTTATTTTATTTTATTTATAGCGCGAAAGATGATTTGTCAATATTTTTAACGGCAGTCATTTGTTAACTTATAAATATTTAACTATATTCTATCGTACTACAGAGCATCATATTGATAAAAATATAAAATGAAATGTTTATGCGGACCGTCACTGTGTACCAGTAATATTTTAATAATATTTCATATATTAAAAATACTTTTGATTAACCAGTACTCTTATCTTAACAACTAACATCTTTATTTCAAGAACGCTGCACCGGACAAAAAGTGGAGCTAGAGAAAATAATCTGTAAAATGCATCTTCGAACTCCACGAGCAAACTTATAGACAACGTAATTAAATGTAAACAAGCTGTTTCGGGGAGACGGTGGATCGTGTTTTCTGGTTTACGAAGATACGCGAGCCATGGTTCCACAAAAGTTGAAGACCACTAATACTGATAGTACAATGCTGGCCATTAAAATTGCTACACCAGGAAGGAAAGCAAATGGCAGAATCCTATTTTAATGTGCATAAACAGTAAAATGCCAGGAAGACATGATTAAATTTGCAGGTAGTTTGGGGTACACAGCATGCATAATTCAGTGCACAGAGCTGCCACTTCTTGCAGAAACAACGGCTGTAATACGGTTGGGCATCGAGTCGAATTGAGCTTGGATGACAGATACGGGTACGTCATTCCATGCGGCTTCAACTCCATGCCAGAGTTCATCAATCGTAGAGGCTGGCGTGCCAGTCTCTCGGCAACATATGGCCAGATTTTTTCAATGGGTGACAGATTTGGAGAATGTGCTGGCCAGGGCAACAGTCGAACACCCTCTGTATCGAGGAAGGTCAGGAGAGCACGGGTAACATGCGGTTCAGCAGTATCATGTTGAAAGATGGCGTCAAGCAGGCTTTGAAGATAGGGCACAGTCACGGGCCTTAACACGCTAGAAATGTAACGGCAGATGTCCAGATTATCGGCCATGCGAACAAGAGGTGACCGGAATGTGTATCCAAATGCACCCCTTACCATCACGCCAGGTGCTGGGTCCGTATGACGATGACGAATGCAAGCTGGCAACGTTCATTCTCCCCGGAGCTTCCACACACGAATACGTCTATCATGATGCTGTACGAAGAACCGGAATTCGTCTGAAAAGACGACGTGGTGCCACTCCTGTGTCCAGTGTTGTCATTCGTCGCATCACTGTAGGCGCGCCTATCTCTGCTGCCGCGTTCCTGACTCAGGATACGTGACGTGGTTATACGATCCCGCAAGGTCGAGAGGACAGCATGCCCCCTCTCTTCTCGGGCGTTAGTGGCCCGAGCCGCTGAGATCCTGCATGGCGTTCAGTATGGCCGTCCTGAACCCATCAATTCTATATTCGTCTGACAGCATTGGGATCCTGAATAACGCGAGTAGCAATGTCTCGGAACGATAAACCACAGTGACGACAGGCCACGATTTTGCCGCGGTCAAATTTCAACATGTGCTAGTAGGAGTTTCTCCTTCTTACACGAGGCATAACACGACCTTCACACAAAGTTCAAATTCGATTTCCGAATGAGAAACCCACTGTGCAGTCTTTCCTTTTATACAAAATGTAGATGGCTTTACTCATACCTGTCTTTTGTGCATGCACTGCAATGCTAAACATTTGCATATCCTAGCAGGTTGTTTTTCAGAATTTGACGATATTTTCGGAACAATTCGCAAAAAAAAAAAAAAATTATATTCTTCTAAACGGTAACAGCATATAATCGCACCAGGGTAACCCACAAGTGCTTACCTACCAAATTTTGTAAATTTTCGATGAATGATTTTTTGAGCTGGAGTAAATAAATTCGTTGCACAGGCACACAGATACGCAGACATCATGCTAAAAATAGTGGATCCGTTTCCTAGCATATCCGAAACATGTAGATCCGTCAAAAACCTGTGCAAGAATTTTTAACAATTTTTCAATACTTTCCAATACATTCGCATGTTTTGTAGAAAAAATAATATAGTTGTTCGAAGAAAGTTTTCTTGCCATATATAAGACTTCAAAAGAAAACAAGAAAGATCAGTCATGCATAAAGCATTATGAAACACTTTCCAACTGAAATGCAGTTTTATTTAAACATCCCTAAAATGTGATGCATTCAACGTTGATATTTTTAAATTTTCGCAATACAACAATGCTAGTTACACAAATTTATGCTTATTCATATGACGTCATCGAAATATAAATTGTCTGCTTCTCTACGTAAAATAAATAAATGTTTCATTCATATCACTTATATTCCAGATTCCAGATCTAAATATTTCTGCGTGGAAATAATTCAGAAATTCTTGCACAACTCACCTTACAATCCCTTGATTTGTTTACATTCTGCATGCATTAAAAAATTAGGCTTCGTTGTATAAAATAATCAAAATTTAATGATAATTTAAAATAAAAAATATTGCAACTGCGTTAGCACAGAATTTAGATACACAGATAATATTAAAAACTAAATCGTTTTTATGGCGGATGCAACAAAAAATATAAAACTAAACGATTTTTACCTAGCGGACAAAAATGGATGTCATATTTTATTTTGCAAAGAGTTACGTGATCTCTTCATATATCATGAATTTAATTAATATTTCAATTTTTATTTAAAAAACTACCCAACATATTCTGCTGAAAATTGTTTTATACATTTTATGTGATAATTTGAATATTTTCTAAAAATTTCGAAGCAATTTGTGAATTTTAACTTTGTTTAAAAAATGTTTGAAAATTGAAATCCCATAGAGTTCAATGCATTAAATTTTTTACACGGTCTAAATCCAACACTAATAAAGTGATAGTATCTCATATTTCCCACAGACCGTCTAGACAACGTACTAAAATTTCGTTTTGATTAAGTCATTTTTACTGCAGTTATCGTGCGAAAGGACTGACAGACAGACGGAATGACCAAAATCGTAAACACTTTTCAACTTCGTTGTAAAGTGTTAAATAAAATAATTATTTACAAGGTACTTTCAACTCTAGCACTGGATTAAATTATTTATGCACTTTAATGTTCTTTGTATGTGTACGAGAGTTGATTTAGAGAAAGCTACATTTTAAGATAAGTTTCAAATCACAAAAATAATTTAAAGTGGGCACATATACATTTCCAATTGTATTCGCTTGTGCCAGGGTTTGGGCTCAAATTCGTTAGTATCCTAAATTTGCAATTTAATTTTATAAAATCATTAATTAAAGAAAAATACATAATTTGTCTTTCCATCGAGATTACTTAATGTATTTTGATGCTGACCAATTTGGAAATTCGAATTGTGGTGAATTTTGCTGATGTTGCAATTTTGAAATGAATACTTTAACATGCAGTTATTCCCGATTTATGTAAAATAAGCATATTATTTTATGGAATTTATTCAAAACCCGATGTTAAAACAGTGGCAAATAACGCTTTGACAAATCACAATTTCGGCAAATAAAATATTGACCAGAGAAAATGTCGAAAGTACATTTCAGTCTGGATTTTGTGTCGTCCGTAATTCTATCATACCAAGTTCAAATTATTATTTTATTTAATTTATAGCCCGAATGGTCATTGGTCAATTTTTTTAATGGCAGTCATTTCTTAAGCCTTAAATATATAACAGTATTTTATCATCCCGCAGAGAATCAGATTGCTAAAAATATTAAACGAAATTTTTATGCAGACCGTTAGTATGTATCGGTAATATTTTATTAGTATATTTTATATAAAAAAAAAATACTTTTGCTTAATCGTTAAGCATTGAAAATGAAACATAATTCCAAGAAAGCTGAATTGGATAAACAGTGAAGCTAAATAAAATAAGCTAGGTAAAATAAGCAGTAAAATTCATATTCAGGCTCCATGAGTAAAATTATAAACAGCATAATTAAACATAAACAAGTTGTTACCAGGATAGGTTGTTGGATCGTGTTTTCTGATTTAAGCAGATACGCGGTTTTGCATATGTGACCCGCAAGACATTAACTGGCTCAAATGTGACCCGTGGTTCGACGAAGGTGAAGATCACCACTGATCTATCTATAGCAGTGGTGTCTCGTGAGGTGACGTAGGATAAGTGCTGCTTCACTTCAAGTTATCGATTGAATAGGTAATTATTATTATTATTTGGCGAATTTTTCTATTCGTTTTTCTATTTTTAGGTAATATTTGACAACACTTGAACCAGCAGCGTGATGTGTTTTGATGATGTTCGTTGTCGAGGAGGGGGGGGGGGGGAGATCCCGCCGCTGAATCTGACTCACTCATTCCTGCAGTCACGAGCCGTCACTGCTATAGTATATCCTGAGACATAGATGCTTTAAAATGTTCTAATAAAAACATAGATGGCAAATTTGATTGTCACCCAAACCCTGAAAAAATAAATGAAAACGAATTTATAATAAATAAGAGTATCTGTAGTTAAATATCGTTACAGATGGCTGGTACTAAATCATTCCTTCATTCCTCAAAACGAACAAATTTATATTTTTGTGTTAGGTATTTTATTACTGATTATAATTCTTCAGGGATGTTACTGCTATCCTTCACACAAATATATTTTACTGATTGACTTTTCAACTATGTTGAAGGTGTTGAAAATATATACTTTTCATCCTGCATAATGCAATGAATTTACTTTTTTCACAGTGAAAAAAATTATGTATATGATCCACGATACAATGTAAAACTTTTTTGAAGTACCCAATTAACTTATATTTCAGGCAACTCTAAATTGGCAATTACCAATATTGATTGCATCCTCAATAAGCATTATAATCCATATACAGGGTCTTTCAAAAGTCCGTAAAAACTTTAAAAATTCATTAAAAATCGAAACATCATTGCATTGAGATACGGTTTGTACCATAAGTATAGTGAGGACGGGGTTTTTTTGACATGAAAAAAAAATTGTAATTTAAAAAATCACCTATAGGTGGCGCTTACCCGAATACATCTTCCAGGAGTATGCAAATGAGGCTGTCATAAAAGAACTGTAGTGCTCTGTAGATTCTTCATTTGATTCATTAGTAAACGGTGCAAAGAAGAAAGTTTTTGCGAGAATGTTAACTATGATCGAGAAAGCCTTATTAGTGAAGCTGCATTACGTGAGCGGAGAATCAGCATCAGATACTTTGCGAAAATTTCAATTTAGGAAAAATCTAAAGAAAGCAAAAGGTCCTATCACCTTTTCAGAGTTACATAAGCTTGTCACACGATTTGACACGTACAGTAAATTATTTTCTTTGTCTTTCCAATGCGTTCAGCGCCACCAATAGGTGATTTTTTAAACTACAAAATTTTTTCACGTCAAAAAAAATCCCCCTCCTAGAAATACTTATGGTACAAACCGTACCTCAATGCGATGATTTTTCGATTTTTAATGATTTTTTGAAATTTATACGGACTTTTGAAAGACCCTGTATGTTAAAATAATTTAATCCTTAATTCATGAACTTTGTCATCAGTTTCGTCAACTTAGAGTCATTGTTGGAATTTTGGCTTTATTTTCGTCTGTGGCGAAATCTAGGATCTGGGGCGAAATATTGCCTAGTTGGCAACATTTCGAGTTATTTATATATACAGGGTATCCAGTGCTATCGGTGCCCAATGGCTATTTCCTCAACCGTTAGTCACAGATATATACTTCCAATTGCAAAAATGTTTTAAATTTCATAATCTATTACCTTAGAAACAGTTTAAATCAATAAATACATTTCTGAAAGAAATACGAAATATAAATTTTTATACGGTCCTCCGGTCCTACCAATTATATTTAGGAAAATCATCCTTATACAATTTCATGCAAAAAAAAAAAAAAATATTCCTTTTACGACCAAAATTCACCGACTGATGAAGCCTTAAACTTTATGACTTAAGTCGCTTGTCCATACATAAAAATGTCCCGTTTCAGACAACCAACCAATCGGGGACAGTTTTGACCATTTCTGAGCACAAAAAGTGATTCAACTTTAAATAGCTATAAGTCGGTCAATTTTGGTCATAAAAGGGTGTTTTTTTTAAATTTTATTTTGCATAAAATTGTATGAGGATGATTTTCTTAAATATAATTGGTAGGACCGGGAGACTGTATAAAAATGTATATTGTGTATTTCTTTTAGAAATGCATTTATTGATTTAAACTGTTTCAAGATAATAGATTTTAAAATTTAAAACATTTTTGCAATTGAAATTGTATCTCTGCGACTAACGGTTGAGGAAATAGCCATTGGACACAGATAGCACTAGACAACCGTATATATATATATATATATATATATATACAAATATCACCTCAAAAACGTTCGATTCGTGTTTAGGGAATCTTGAACGTGCTCTTCTGTAGAAAACTCGGATTCGAATTTCTGGCCCCGTCACAAAACTCTACCAAACATTGTACTATGTATACATACTACAGGATTCTATACATAGTACTAGGTATACATAGTACAATGTATAGTACTATATATATAAGGGGAGTAAATATGATTCTGGTGTTGGAGCGCTTCAACTTAACTATCTAAATAGTCTTTCCTGAGTTTTTTTTTATTCTATTCTCATAAATTTTAATTGGTTCATTCAGTAGAAGTGAAAACGATGAAAATTTTAGCATTTCTAAAAACTTTTTAAAGCAAATACCAAAATTAAAAATCTAAAAAGTATAAACTTCTCTCCTGCAAGATTGTACGAAACAGTAAAAAATAATGATATTAAATAAAGTTATGTATAAAACATGGAGTAATCATAAATTAAACAATTATTTTCTTTCGAAAATAGACGACAGAGAACCATGCTTTTCGATCATTACAAACAAATGACTTGTATAAAGGGATTTGCTACAATCCATTGAAGACATAACTTCTGGGAATTTGACGTTTTTGCGAGAATAGCAAAGGCCCTTTCCTTCAATAAGACCGTACACGTAATCCTTTCAATTGATTTGGGATAATGCCTTAGGACGCAATGTCCGACACAGATGTCAAATAGCGTGAACCCGGTGATGCACTGAGATAGAATATAAAGAGAAAAACATTCTATGCCGAGAAATGCACTTTTAAACAAATATTTCAAGTTTTGGATTATAGAAATACTGGAAACTACTCGGCGTTGCCCGGTATTTAAAGAAGGGATTGAGTTCATGTTGTTGAGACCCAGACTGTCCGACCTACCAGAAAGGTGTAAGGTGACTGTTTGGACGGCCGGGAAGTGCCACCCAATTTAGACCGGAACCCAGTGAGGGAGGCATCCACAGGGACCGCACCCCTACTTTCCCTACCACCAACCTCTCGAAACGACTTACGGACCCACATGTTTAACGTGATCGTACTCCGCGTTAACACGGCGGTAGTTTTGGCAGTGGCGGGAATCGAACCCAACCTACCGAGTGAAACTCCCGCGCGTTAACCACTGGGCTACATCGCCCCAATTAATTGAGTTTATTAAATTTTTCGAAAAGTCTAGTCGCCTGTTGTACGAGCATATGCTTAAATTACAAAACACACGCGAGCACATGCGAGCCCTAAACAAGCACATAATCACACCTTAGACCGCTACGTGGATACGTAACATGCCTATGTATGCAAACCTTAGCATACAATCAGTTTGAATCAAAATCAAGTTTTCCGCAAAAGTTCCGCAAAAGAAAAAAAAAAAGGAATGACTCTGCGGAATTCTCTTTTTGGAAGTGAACTCCCCTCTCACTCCCCTAAACAAAATGAGGAAAGTTTATTACCCCTTAAGTTTTGACCTCCGGCTGGTCCGAAATCTGCTAGACTCGTTCAAAAAATCAGAAAGATACTTTGGAGATAAAAGATTTATAATTAAACAACGGATACATTCATGAAATTATTTTTTTTTCTGGAGTGTTTTGGGATATTTTAAGCAAGTGCTTGGAAAAAACGAAAGTTAAATGCCGCGTTAATTTTAATATATCGCAATATGAAAGTCGAAGAGGTTTAAAACGCACGAAAAGTTCAGGCTAAAACATAAAATAACTGAAAATATAATTCGAAATTATAAAATATAAAGTCGAGGTGCAGCTATTCGGGCCCTGAAGAATTTGTGTACTAAATTTCTTTGTCGTACGACGCTCATATTTCCCGCTCAGCCTTCATAGACAGACACGCACACAGAAACACACGCATTAACAGACATTTTTCATTATTACGTAAGATGATGCGCTTATAATTTAATGTCCCACATAAATAAATAGGAGAAACTTGACAATTGCAGCAAGAATAACTTGCAGTGTCCACTTCGACGAAAAGAGCTTGCAATTTCGTCCCAATAGCTCAACGGTAGATCGTCGGCTGGCCAGTTCGGAAATCCAGGGTTCGACTCCAGTTGGGGCAGCAAGACTCTTTACAATGGTGTCCAAACAAAACAACCCTGTAGGTTAGTGCAAAAATGCTGGAGGTCTGAAAGTGGCGCTTGTACGAGTAGTACGGATTCAGTGGACTCTGGAAGATGGAGCGCCGATTTCAAATTGAGAGGATGACGACCACACAGGATACTGGCCTAGGTAAAAGTAGTAGTAGCAGGAGGCTAACCTGAGATAAAAATATCAGGAGATGGTCAGTCAGATTGTCAGTTGCCCGCCAATCTGACAAGGAGGGTGAGAGGAGTGTGGAATGCAGAGTCCACTTCGACGATAAGAGCTTGCAATTTCTAAACAATAGCTCAACGGTAGAGCGCCCGCTGGCTAGTTCGGAGATCCAGGGTTCGATTCCCGGTAGGGGCAGCAAGACTCAGCCGAATTATCGTCAATCGTTGATTGTAAAACATTAAACACATTGCGTTGTGTGCCGCTTAAAATAAAATAACCCTAAAAATAAAATATTTTAGTAAAAAGTATATATGGGATCCTTTATAAGTTTATCCATCCCTTTCAACCTTCGATTGATATGCTCTGAGAACTGCTGAAGCGGGGTCTACTGGTAGGAAAGCAACTATGCGCTATCGATTGAAGAAATTTGCAGCACCTCTAGCGGCGAATTGAGGAAATTAGAGTTCCTTTCATGAAAACCAAGCAAGATAGACGAAAATCTTTAATTAAAAAGTTATAATCCTTGTGCACAATAAATAAAGAAACTTTATGTTGGCTTTTCAACTCATTAAATTATTTATATTAACATGGCCGAATTATCGTAAATCGTTCATCGTAAAATATTAAACATTAATTCGATTGACATGCTCCGAGAACTGCTGACGCGGAGTCTAATGGTAGGAAAGCAACTATGCGCTATCGATTGAAGAAATTTGCAGCACCTCTAGCGGCGAATTGAGGAAATTAGAGTTCCTATCATGAAAACCAAGCAAGATAGATGAAAATTTTTAATTAAAAGGTTATAATCCTTGTGCACAATAAATAAAGAAACTTTATGTTGGCTTTTCAACTCATTAAATTATTTATATTAACATGGCCGAATTATCGTCAATCGTTGATTGTAAAACATTAAACACATTGCGTTGTGTGCCGCTTAAACTCATCTTATTTATATTCAATACGAATTCTGTAAAAGAATATTTATTAGCATAATGCTACTCAAATAATTGCACCATTTTAACTTTAAAATAAAATCATTTATTAACAACATAGATTACTTATTAAATTAATTACAACAATTATTCATATTAATTGCAGCGGAGAAAACAGATGTGAGACCATTTACTTAACAATGCCCAAAATGCAATTTACAGGAATCAACTCGTAGTATAATTCTCCCACTAGTACTTGTCGATCATATCGTACTACCGTCAAAATGTGTTAGTATCGAGCACTTCTGGAACAACTGTAATCAGAACATTGTTCTCATTTGCCTCTGTCTCACGTAGAAGTAGTCGTCTCACGTAGAAGTTCTCGTCTATATCGCTTTCGTACTACAGTTTGCACATAACATACACACAGAGCATAAAAAATTATATAAACAAAAAGCAATAATTATGCAAATGTTTCGTTTGCTGTAAAAATACTTCTAAAGGAAATGGCGAGGAATGAGCATGGAGAATAATAACCCAGGTAATGAGCTAATTTTAACTTATTTAGAATTATATTGGTGCAATAAATAAATAATAAATGTTGCATAAAAATTACAGATAAATGATACAGTACAGTAATTATTCCTTTTCGTTCACACCATTTTTATGGTGTATATGTTATGTGCAAACCGCATGTCTCTTCATATTAAATAGTGAATGTTCTAATTATAATTGAAAATTTCGTCATCTGACTTTGTTTATGAGATAAGATTTATAACTTCTTCTTTTTGTGGCTAGAGAAGCTACAAACTTTCTCACACAATAGCGTACAGTCGCCTTTTTATTAGTGGACTCTGTTTCTGCAGTTCTAGGACACTTTAACTGAAAGTTAAATGGATGCATAAATACTTATGAGGAAACCCTGTAAATACTTATAAAAAACCCAGTAAATACTTATGAGGAAACCCTTTAAGATTATCTTACTATGCTACAAAACAAATTTACATGCTAAAATCTTATGAAAGTCCGGACAGAACTGTTGATAGAGCAGTTATCTCAAGATCTTGTGCTCTAAAACTGATGTGTAAAAAAAATTCTAATTTATCTCTATATTAAAAGAAAATCTAGGTGTAACCACCGCAGCTGCTGACCAAATCCTTTTAAAATAGAGAGATTTTCTGCCACATCTAGCGCCGGACCTATGGCAACAAAAGATTTGCAATTTAGCATGACGATTTAGAATACATTGTCATGTGTCGCTTCCTATTTTGGTTACGAACGGATAAAAATTTTAAGACAATTTTGAAATAAAAATATTTTTACACTACTTTTGTATATTTTTTTTTATTTCCTGCCATTTATTTTCAAGATCTAATATTTCATTGTTGTGTACGCTATTGTCCTCTCAAAAGAATTAATATTTAAATAATTTACCATGCATTATTGAAAAATCTATTGCGATTTCGAAAGAAATAATATTAAAATTACTGATTTAAACGGAAGAAACGCGATGTTTTATCACTGTATATAGAACAAACGATAAAACGCATAGCTTGTGAAGTGAGATATGGGTTTGGTGAGTACTAGCGAACAAGAGGTGGGCAACCCAGTTATAAAGTCACAAACGAAGACATGTTATCAATCGCGGGCTTTTTTCAAGCTGCAATGTTTACCAGTGAATAAAGGGTTTCTGCTCTAGCTTTCAGATCCATAACTGCCGGCTGTGAGATATAGACACGTGTAAGGAACTCTGAGAATACGCTCGTCTTGATCAGAATTAGCTTTAAATTTTAGGTCTCGGTTCCATTCAGCTTTAAAACTATCCAATCCCAATCAATCGCAGAGCTGCGGAACATGAACCGAATAATAAAGTATTTATTTGACTAAAAAATACTTTTTCGTCCTTCAGGGCAATTGTAATACTTTGTACAAGGAGCTTAAACAAACTATTTCATAATCTAGAAACAGTTAAGTAAATGGCTGCCATTTATTACGTTTCACTGCATACGAAATAAGTAGAATATAAAAAAGTTATTTCTCTTATCACTTTCTATATACATGCTCGTTTGCGAAGTGCATAATGATTATTGGTCAAGAACTGTCCTTCCGAATTTCACAAAATTTGTCTATTACGTAAGTAAACGTTACAATGTTTGTGTATCGATTTTGGGACAAGAAGAAGAAATAAACTAGCCCTATATTTAAATTGACCCGCAAAAAGCAAAATGAAAGGCGGGGGGGGGGTTGAGCTTTTTTAAGAAATGTTTCTCTTGAAACAATTGTAGTTGCAAGGCTAAAGCAATCGGTGACGTTTTCATAAACTTCTCAAAATATTTCATTTTCAGAATTATGCCAGTTGCCAAAGGAAAAATAAATTATTTTAAATCAGCTATTATATTCGTATATTTTTCGAAAAAGTATTGAATGTGAGTATCATTCTGTGAATTAAATTTTTAATCAATATCATGAATAAATAAATGAAGAAAAAATAATGTACGTCTATAGTAAAACTCATGTGCTACTCACATCATATTTTTCAAAATCTTAGAGCAATGGACTCCAACTGGGAGATTCACTGCAATGTTTTATCCGATGGCGGTGTAACTTATGCGAATTTGGCGTTTTTGCGAGAATATCAAAGACCTTTAAGCCTAAAGATAGTCTTTTCAAAAGATTTACAGTACTGTTTTGGGAAACAATGTCAGACACAAATGTCACATAGCGTAAATCAGGAGAAACGCGATTGTGGAGCATAAAAGAATAAAAGTCCTATAATATCTTAAAATGTCTTTAGGAAGATTTTTTTTCAAGTTTTGGTTTCTAAATCTTTGCAAGTCCCTTATGATAGGGACTTATAATTACAATACTATACAGTAATACAATAATAATACTATACAGACTATACAATAGTAAAGACTTGAAGACGTAATTAATAATGAATTTGCAATAAATATGTGTAGATACTCCTTCGAATGTTGTTAATGAAAATTAAGCATATCGATATTAATAAATAAATTTTTCATTCACAACAAGTTCTAAATTTATACTTTTACATAGAATAGGTTTTATTGCTTAAACTTCTGAATCTCAAAAACGGTGCTACCCTGGGTGGATAGAAAACTTTGTATCTTTTCATATTAACATATTATCTCGTAATTAGCCCTTTCATGCCAAATGTATTTTCCAAGCTAGTTACTCAGATCCTACTGAACTTTGAGAGAATACAAGTAAAAACGCATATCAACAAAAATTATGGTTCATTTATTTTTTATTATGATTTATACCAGCTTTATCATGCTCCAATTTATCATTTCTACAATTACTTATTATGCTGTAACTTTCAGAATCAACTAAAACATCGCTTATTTCGTTACGTCGCACGCTTTAATTCGTTGTAGATACATTTTGAATGCCAAAGATTAGTAAGCACAATATTTACTCCATAAATAGTGTTTTCAGTACAATAATGAAATACAGGGTCTTTATAATTAAAGTTGCACTTTGAAATGACCATAAAAGGAAAACTACTGGACAGAATGTTATCAAACTTGGTAATAGTTTACAGGAGGTCATGGGATTTTATTTTCCGAAAAAAAATGTTCAAAAACACACCATTAGCGGAGAATAGCGCTGTATACAATATTGTTAAACGAAATAAGGCATGAAGACATCGGTTTAAAAAGTTTTTAATCGTTTCTAAAACGTGTTACAAATCATGTTAATTGTGGATTCCACTATTTTCTGAAAGCAAGTTAAATCGCATTACTGCGTTCTCAACAGTAACTCTTAGCATATCAGGAGGAATGTTATGGACATGTCGGTGTATCACATTTTTTAATTCTGCCAAATTGTTTATGTTATCACCATAAACAGTGGCTTAGATACCACGATTTTTATGCAGGACGGGGTTCCACCTCACATTGGTACATGTGTCAAACAATTATTTATGCAACATTTCACGGATGACCGGATTGTAAGCCACACTTCCCCATTTCTTGGCCATCCCGGTCACCAAACCTCAACCCCTGTGACCTCTGGCTATGGGGTTAGCTCAAAGACACTATTTATGGTGATAACATAAACAATTTGACGGAATTGAAAAATATGATACACCGACATATCCGTAGCATTCCTCCTGATATGCTAAGAGCTACTTTTGAAAACGCAGTAATGCTATTTAACTTGATTTCAGAAAATGGTGGAAGCCACATTGAACATGATTTGTAACACGGTTTAGAAACGATTAAAAACTTTTTAAACCGATGTTTTCATGTTTTATTTCGTTTAACGATATTGCATACAGCGCCATTCGCCGCTGACGGTGAGTTTTTGAACTTTTTCTTTCCGGAAAATAAAATCCCATGACCTCCTGTAAACTATTACCAAGTTTGATAACATTCTGTCCAGTAGTTTTCCTTTTATAGCCATTTCAATGTGGAACTTTAATTATAAAGACCCTGTAATTAAAAAAATTAGCGTGAAAAATTTATGTCGAGGCACAAACGATATCTGACTCGAATTAATAATTTTCAATGTTGGTACTCACCTTACATATGACTGGAACTAATAATTTTCAATGTCGGGGTTCTCCCGATATCTGACTGGAAGTAATAATATTCAATATCGGGGCTCCCCCAACATCTGACGGGAACTAATAATATCCAATTTCGCGGCTCTATCGATGCTATAAAAGTAAAAGGATCTTCCAACAAGAGCAATATTTCCTTCTTTTTATCAATATCAAACACATTACAAAATGAACCTCGAAATAAACAATATGCACCCATCTCACCTGTAGTAAGCTGAAAGTTTTATGTTGTTGCAATAATTCAATAAGAAAGCATTCTTCGGTTGATGCTTACTATTTAGATTGAACTGGATTGGGTTATTTTGGATCTTTATACAATTTCTATTGCTTTATGTTACGAAAATATTAGAAGTTATAAGTGTCCATCATTACCCGAAATTCAAACCCAGCTTTTATGGTTCTAAAGACCAGAAAATCAATAAACTAACCACAGGCATGTCTCCCGGCTTAGAAAATGTCCTCTATCGCTAGCATGTGTATGTTTGTTTCTGACTTCCAATATCTTGTCAAGGCGTTTTTTGTATCAGAAAACTTTGTATTTCCTGAAAGAAAGCAACTAACATTTTTAAAACATTTCCTTTCAATTAAAAAGTCTCGTGGATATATTTTATAGTGTACTGCATGTTGAAGAGTAACAAAGGCGTAACAAAGTTAGTAACTTTCTGGTTATTTCTATATTGGCTGCACAATATCGTTCCGCATAACATGTTTCTTAGCATCAAACGGATAATAAATGCATCCGTTATATTACTAGCTTGATGCTGATAATAAGAGATACATTAATCAGCAGGCTGAATTATCATGAACCTAGTAATTAAGCCTGTCAAAAACAGAGAGATTAACACTCTTAAAAAAGTAAGCTGTAATTTTTTTAATACTTTTTAATTTGCTTAACAATTTGTGACGCTTACCATCAAAGATAGTCATTTTAATTGAAAATTGTCCTGCAAAGATTTTTCAATCCCTCTCCGCATTTTGTCGGTTCCTAGGGAATAAATCAAAAATCAAACTCCTTTTGTTACATCGATGATACAATACGTTTGACGACATTCAGCCTTCTAGGTCATCGGAGAAACTCCTGTAAGGCAGGGAAATTCGTTTTGAAAATCCCAATTTTTTTCCGCTCATGTATGAAGGATTAAAAAACTTAGTTCCATTCGATTCTGCCCTGTGGTTGATACTAGTGTGGCAAAATCCAGTCTTCTAGAGGTCACCTTGAGGTTTCTGGATGATATGAAAAGACAAAAAAATATTAGACAATTATTATAAAGATTAAATTGGCCAGTAAATCGTTTTAATAGTTACTAGAACAATTTACTCTATCAAGTCGGTAGTAAAACTCATATTCAGGATTGCCAAATACATTAGACATGCTTAATCACTGTATCAATAATTATTGTTTCTATTTATAGATATATTTAAAGCATTCTGTTTGTCTTAGATTTGATCTAGAATTTTACATGATCGGTCTAGGTTTCTACACGATTTATCTACACAATTCCATAATGATACTTGCATTAGTTATAATGTTATAGTGTCCACGTCTCGTGCTTACACTGATTAAAGGAGACTATCACCTTTACGAATGTATTCAGATGATATCTAAAAGAAACGTTTCCGTCAAAATTATGAATTCTAAGATGTTTAGGGGGAACAATACTTTCTGTTTACGAAAGAGAGTAAATAAATAGCCAACATGCTATAATAACGAAGGAGTAAATATAAATTTATAATTCTTTGATTTCGAAATCTGCTGTGAGTAAGAAATGTTTTACCGATGTTCCCAAATAATATGCTTATATAAAGGGTTTGGGTATTATTTAGTGGAGATATAACTTCCGAGAATTTGGCGTTTTTGCGCAAGAGTACAACAAAGACTCTTTCCGAATATAAGACCTGCGTAATCCTTTCAAAAGATTTGGGATACTGTCTTGGGACGCAATGTCAGATACAGATGTCACATAGAGTGAGTCAGGTGATGCCCCTTTGTAAAGCATAAAAAGACAAATATACTGTATTGGAAAATATATTTACAAAACTATATTTCAAGTTTTGGATTATCGTAGGTATATGCTTTTCCTTTATAATGGAATCGTAGCTATATGATTGTATTCCTTTATAATGGAATTGTAGAAACTTGAAACTTACATATATATATATATATATATATATATATATATATATATATATGTATATGTATATATTTATGTATATATATATATATTTGCTCGTCATGGTTGCACTAATGAAGTGTATTTTAAGGTATTTATGTTTCCTTTATTGTTCCAATCTATATGCTTGTCGTCCATATAACACAAGTTTATCGATAAAATCTATCTTGTGTTTCAGAAACAAGCATTTTTGTGTTCATTTCGAAGGGATATATGGACTTGGAGAGAATTTTTTCGAAATGAACTTATCTTAAGCTTAAAGCTCTTCCATGTGCAAGTTTTTTTGCTTGATTTTTTAGTTTTCCTATTTTCATTCCTCATTTTTGAAATTTGTTGATTGTCTTTGTCTTTATGACCTGTATTACGCTTTATTATTTCCTCTTTATGCCTTATTTCTATTATTTCTTTGTATTTGTAGAAAATTTTGGAATAGTGTTTTATGAGTTACTACATACATTCTAACATTGGATTTACTAATTTATATTTATATATATATATATATATATATATATATATATATATATATATATATATATACACCTGTCCCCCGATTTACACGGAAGATAGGTCCTGAACAAAACCGTGTAAATTGAAATTTTGGATTCTGCTAAGTAAAATCGTGTAAAACGAAAATAACCCCAAAATGTGCATGATTCAGTCATTTATTTAAGTAAAACAAAAATCAGACATCTTAGAAAACTTAAAATTATACTTAGTTTATAAAACAACAAACATATGAATGTAGTAATATAACATATTTAATTTATTTTACATTAGGAACAAAGAACAAAAAAACAAAAATACCCTTAAAAAGTAATTATAAGTCATCACTGTCATCACTTTCATGTACTATCAGTCCTTTCTTTCTGATAGGTATGATGTCACTTTCATCACTTGAGCTTTCTTGATGCGATTCTGGCTCAATGGTTGACGAATTAGGCGAGATCTCGGGTTGACAAGACTTTGTCATGAAATCGGCAATTAACAATTGCGTAGGTTTTTTTGCTAAATCTTTATAGACCTCTTCATATTGATTTAAACATTTAGGAAAGTCTCGCTGGAATCGAAGAGCTCGATCAACATTTGTGTCATATTGTAAGAAATGGTTGCCCAATTTTCTTCCCAAATCAAGTCCTACGCTTATGATTCTTGCTGTGAACGCAACTGGTTCAGATTGCTCTTCATCAGAATCATTGTCTTCATCACGTTTGTTTGTTTCACGAATCACGTTAATTAAATCATCTTCATTCAATTCTTCATCAGCCGTTATTTCTTCAATATCTGCCTGAGCTAAAACTTCAAAACCTTCTCCTCCTATAGTATGGGCCAACTCAGTGATCTGAGAATATTCATGCGCTATTGGTGATTTATCATTTCCACGTTCAACAACATCCGGCCATATTACTTTCCAGCAGGCGTTGATCGTTGATTGTTTGATCTGAGTGTATGACAGTCCAACATGCTTAACACAATCTAAAATTGTAAATTTTTTCCAAGCATCCATCAGAGTAAGAGATTCATCATTCTCCATTTGTTCTAAGATATACCTGAAAGTTTTCTTGATGTACAGTGCTTTAAAAGTCGAAATTATCCCTTGATCTAACGGTTGTAATAAGTAAGTTGTATTCTTTGGTAAAAAAACAACTTTTACATTTTCGTGTTGTAAATCTGGAGGATGACCTGGTGCATTATCAATTAATAGAAGAGCCTTAAAAGGCAATCCCTTTTTAGTTAAATAATTTTTGACATCTGGAACAAAGAAGTTATGGAACCATTCATTGAAAGCTATGGCAGTGACCCATGCTTTTCTATTAGCCATCCAATAGACGGGGAGGTTTTTGATATTTATTCCTTTGAATGATCGTGGTGATTTTGATTTGTTAATCACCAATAGTTTCTCATATAATCGCCAGAAGCATTGCAACAGAAAAGAACTGTTATGCGACTTTTCGTTACTTTATGACCACTAGCTGATTTGTGAGCTTTGGCTATAAAGGTTCTTTCCGGCATTTTTTCCAGAATAATCCGGACTCGTCAGAATTGAAAATCTGATCAGAAGTGTAGGAGTTAGCGGCAATGATTTCAGCAAGTTTTGCCGGATATTGATGTGCCGCATCCGAATCAGCTGATGCACTTTCACCTTTCATTCTCAGATTATGTAAAGAATGTCTTTGTTTGAATCTCTCGAACCACCCATGGCTTGCGGAAAAAGATACCTTCTTTTCATAGGACGAAGTCGACGGCGACTGATTCTTAAGTGATTGATAAATCTTCAGAGCTTTATTTGTAACAGCATTGGTATCGATCGGGATTCGCTTTTTAATTGGTCTTCTATCCATATCATTAAGTCTTTTTCCATATTTTCCATTGTAACATCTATAACATATGAAGTCGTACTCATACTGCTGCAGGTTCCAGCTGCTACACTTTTTCTAATGGAGTCTTCATTTTTTCTTATTGTCCTTATTGTGGCTTTATTCATGGAGTAAAATTTAGCAACATCCGTTACTCTTTTTCTATTACGTAAACGATCTAATATTTGAATTTTAGTTTCTAAAGAAATAACTTTTCTTTTCATTTGATTTTTCTTCAAATCCTTTGACATTATAGAACTTCAACAAATTTACGCAAACAATAAAGATGCAAGAAAAACTATAAATGTTGAAAACTTACCAGTTCAAAATATAAACGCACAATAATATAAGCTTTGCTGCTAAAATGTTTCTGCACTATGTACTTGCATGAACCAGATAGCTTTACTGTTGTGAAATACATACGGGGATTCCCCTATTACGAGGATTTCCCTATACGGGGATTCTCCATTACGGGGATTCATCTAAATGTATATATTTTACAACACCGGAAATCCCCTGTTGTTTTCATCAGTGTTACCAAAGGAATAAAATTAAAAAATGTCACCAAATCTTTGTATAGGCGTATATGGAGCGGAATATACATTTTTATCAATTTTTTGAAATTTGTTAATTTATAAATCGTGTAAAAGCGAAATAGTGTGAAACAAGTACCGTGTAAATAAGTGAATAAATATATATATATATATATATATATATATATATATATATATATATTAAGAAATATATATATATATATATATTAAGAAATTTATATATATATATATATATACAGGGTAAGTCGAAATTGTTTTTCCAAAAGCAGAGGGGTAATAGTACCCCACCAGACGAGCAATAATTACCATGGAACATAGGGTCGCACTGCACTCAAAGAGGCAGAAAAGAGTAAAATTAGAATACGAACCTGCACGTGCACCAGTGTTGGGAAAGCGAATGAACGTCACCAAACGTTGCGCAAGCAGATTTATTGCGCAGCGACAAACTCACAGCAAGTGCTCAAAGTGGCGACCACGCGTGTCGTTGCACCGTTCACACCGGCGAAGGAATGATTGACGCACCCTCTTGAAAATTCCGGGTGTTGCGTTAACGTGGATTAAAGGTAGGATGACTGGGAATACGACGCGTTGGAAACCGCTGCTCGTACAATCTTCGTGCCGCGCGTCCATTCCCTTTGGCTTCACCGTATGTGAGGTGCATGTCGGCCAAATCCTCGTAGTTGTACTCCGCCATCTCAATCACGCAACGTGTCGGACGATGTTATGACGGGAATAACTTGCAGCGTTGAAGTTGTGCCGGTTTTTAAAGGACAACGTGTGCTCTGATTGACTATGGCCGGAACCTACAAGGAGCCAGTTATGCTGATTCTGCTCCCTGGAAATTTGCATACGGTAACTGCGTTCGTGTCTGGCGCAGGAGATACTACGTAGGCAGGTACACAATGACGTCCGAGGCGCTGACTCCGTCATGCTCAACTCGGTTCGACGTGCCTCTTTTCTGCCTCTCAGAATGCAATGCAACCCTATGTTCCAAGGTAATTATTGCTCGTCTGGTGGGGTACTATCACCCCTCTGCTTTTGTAAAAACAATTCCGACTCAAGCTGCATATATATATATATAAATATCAATTATATATATATATATATATATATATATATATATATATTTGATAGCTTGTATTTTTTATCCATTTGATTGATGATTTGCTGTATTATATTTTATTCTGTGGGTGTTTTAAAAGTTAGGTTTATCGTGTTACATCTTCTTACTTTTCGTTCATTGGATTTTCAAATTACTATTATTATTATTATATATATATATATATATATATATATATAATTGATATTAATCTAAAACTATGCATAAACTACAGTTAAGAACAAAAAAACCATCTCTAACAAATCCGTTACAAATAAGTAACTATAGACCAAGTATAAAAATAGTATGTAACTTATCGCTATAATAGGAAAAGGGGATGAGGGGAATAATAGTATACAAATATCATTATTAAATTGATAGATATATGAAAATATGAAGGAACAAACATGGGGAAAATAAAAAAAGGCATTAACAATTAGCTCAAGCTTAAAGATCCAGACATGGAGAACAATCATTTGAAACTACATGAAAAATGATGTTCAGTTCAGAATTGCACACTCTTCAGGACAGCCATATAATCCGAATTAAAACCGATAGAATAGCCAGTTTCTGACAATGGCGATAGTATGGCTATAGCCCCCATTGGAACTATCTACTGGGTATATAGAAGGAATAATAATAATATAATCCATAAGAATTAAAAAACAGAAATATAAACTTACATGTATATAAACTTACATGTGCTGTGGCCACGTGGGCTTGCCATCTGAACGTACACATTTGCACAAAAATCCCGGTCAAAGTGAATGGAAATCGGAATGAACTGAGTGAACGTATAAGGCAAAGTTTTAACAGTAAATCTTCAAAAATAGGAATCGGTATAGGACTCAGGACGAGGGGAAAATCAGGTTAAAATAATGGGAGAAATTCATAAAAATAGATTATCCATGCAAGAATAAATAATGCAATTGTAAAATTGCTATATGGTGTATTTGAAAATATTAATAATATTATTAACAAAAAGTTCCGGATAGTGGTAATTTTGACAAAAGCGTTTTAAGATTACAGATGTGGAGATAATGATACTGAGGATCAGAAAATCTATGTATTCGAAAAAGCTGATTTAAATTGTTTCTAAATAATTGAATAGAATTACAAGAACGACATAATAGCAGCTTGATGATGGTGAGATTATAAGAATATTTTTTATCAAATATATTGGTAATAACATGATTATGGAGTGTATCTAAATTTAAATCTAAATAATTGACAGTTTGAATAAAACTCTAAGTTCATTAGAAATTAACTAGCCGAATACCCGATGAAAATCAATGGTCCCACATTAAGCAACCACCGATTAAGGTAAATTTTTAAATAATTCGCGTTTCTTATTTATTCGAAAAATCGAACATTTGGTTTTGAGGCACCCCGAAAAGTTGAAAATATCGGAAAACTGAAATTGCTAATGTTCTTCCTTCCGCACTATCTATCCGTACACCAAATTTGAAGTCTGCATCTCATTCCGAAGCATGTTTTTTTTTATCAATTCACCTTTCGAAAGTTTTCCTCTGGAGCACCTCCTTAAACGAAATTTTTTGAAAAATTATATTCGTTTTGGGTCTTTTCATCAAATGATTAGTACATATATAAAATTTCAAGACTCTATAAAATTTTAAAGGAACCTTTTTTTATTTATTCGAAAAATCGAACGTGTTGATGTGCGGCACCCCCTTAAGTAGTAAATATTGGAAATCTGAAATTTCATACTTTCTTCCTTTCGAACGGTTAATCCATATACCAAATTTAAGTCCCTATCTAATCGCAAAGCATGCTTTCCTATCATTTCATTTTTCGAACGTATTGGTGTGGAACACCCCCTCTAGTGAACGTTTTCGAAAAAATCGATTTTCCCAGTGGATTTTATCGAACGACTGAGCAATGTACCAAACTGCAAGTCTCTGTCTATTCGGGAAGTGCCTAAAAAAGCGTGACAGACAGACAGACAGACGGACACTTGGCAATTAGTATATACTAGCCGAATACCCGTTGAAAATCAGTGGTCCCACATTAAGCAACCTCCGAATAAGGTAAATTTTTCAATAATTCGCATTTCTCATTTATTCGAAAAATCGAACATTTAGTATTGAGGCACCCCCAAAAGTTAAAAATATCGGAAAACTGAAATTGCACATGTTCTTCCTTTTGAACTATCTACCAGTACACCAAATTTGAAGTCTGTATCTCATTCCGAAGCATATTATTTTATCAATTCACCTTTCGAACGTTTTCCTCTGGAGCACCTCCTTAAACGAAAATTTTTGAAAAACTATATTCGCTTTGGGTGTTTTCATCAAATGATTAATCCATAAATCAAATTTCAAGTCTCTGTCAAATTTTAAAGGTGCTGTTTCTCATTTATTCGGTAAATCGAACATTTTGGTGTGCGGCTCCCCCTTGAGTAGAATATATTGGAAATCTGAAATTGTATACTTTCTTCCTTCCAAACTATCTATCCGTCCACCAAATTTGAAATATCTATCTCATTCCGAAGCATGTTTTTTTTATCAATTCACCTTTTGAACGTTTTCCCCTGGAGCACCCCCTTAAACAAAAATTTTTGAAAAACTATATTCGTTTTAGGTATTTTCATCAAATGGTTAGTCCCTATATCAAATTTCAAGCCTCTATCAAATTTTAAAGGGGCCGTTTCTCATTTATTCGGAAAATCGAACATTTTGGTGTGCGGCACCCCCTTAAGTAGAAAATATTGGAAATCTGAAATTGCACACTGTCTTTCTTTAGAACGGTATACCCATATATCAAATTTGAAGTCCCTATCTTATGGCAAAGCATACTTTCCCATCATTTCACTTCTGAAACGTTTTGGTGTGGAGCACCCCTTCTAGAGAACGTTTTCGAAAAATTTCTTTTTTCAGGGGAACGATCGGGCCATGTACCAAATTGCAAGTCTCTATCTGTTCGGGAAGTGCCTAAAAATGCTGACAGACAGACAGACAGACGGACACTTGGCAATTAGTATATACTAGCCGCATTCCCGTTGAAAATCAACGGTCTCGCAATAAACAACCCCTGAATCATGTAAAATTTTAATAATTCGCGTTTCACATTTATTCGATAAATTGAATATTTTGGTGTGCAGTAGAAAGATTTGGTGTGCATACCCCCTAAAAAAGAAAATATTGGGAAACTAATTTTGCGCATTTCTTCCTTTCGAATTATCTACCCGTACACCACATCAAATTCTATCTCATCCCGAGGCACCCCAATTTTATTATTTCTCCTTTGGAACTTTTTTCTGTGAAGCACATCCATAAACGAACATTTTTAAAAAATTCTGTTTGCCTTGGTTTTTTTTATCAGATGATTAGCCCATATACCCAATATCAAGCCTCTATCACATTTAAAAGGAAGCATGCCTCATTTATTCGGAAAATCGAACATATTGGTGTGCGGCACCCCTTAAAGTAGCAAATACTGGAAATCTGAAATTTACACTTTCTTCCTTTCAAACTATCTACCCGTACACCAAATTTGAAGTCTCTATCCTATCAAGAAGCATATTTTTTCTATCACTTCACATTTCGAACGTTTTTCTGTGTAGTACCTCGTTAATGAACATTATTGTCAAACTGTATTAATCTTTGGTTTTTTGTGTCGAATGGTTAGCCCACATACTAAATTTCAAGCTTCTATCACATTGCAAAAGAGGCATTTTTCATTTGTTCGACAAATCGAACATTTTAGTAAGCGGCATCCCCTACAATAGCAAATGTTGGAAAACTGAAATTGCACACTTTCATCCTTTCCAACTTTTTACAAGGTACACCAAATTTGAAGTCTCTATCTCATAGCAAAGCACGCTTTTCTAGCATTTC